>JAVSCE010011923.1:0-25397 GCA_032199065.1 Smutsia gigantea
TTATGTAATGTCCTTCTCTATCTTTTGCTACTTTCTTCGTTTTGAAGTCTATTTTGTCTGATACAAGTACTGCAACACCTGTTTTTTCTCTTTGTTGTTTGCATGAAATATCTTTTTCCATCCCTTCACTTTTAGTCTGTGTATATCTTTGGATTTGAGGTGAGTTTCTTGTAGGCAGCATATAGATGGGTCTTGCTTTTTTATCCATTCTGTTACTCTGTGTCTTTTGATTGGTGCATTCAGTCCATTTACATTTAGGGTGATTATTGATAGGTATGTACTTATTGCCATTGCTGGCTTTAGATTCGTGGTTACCAAGGGTTCAAGGTTGCTTCTTTACTATCTAACAATCTAACTTAACTTTCTTGTTAAGTTATTGTAAACACAGTCTGATGTTTCTTTCTTTCTCTCCCTTCTTATTCCTCCTCCTCCATTCTTTCTATACTAGGTGTTTTATTCTTTGCCTTTATTAGTATTTGGATGGTCTTCTTTCTTTGCTATGATTTTATTTTCTCTGGTGACATCTTTTTAGCCTTAGGTGTGCTTCCATCTAGAGCAGTCCATTTAAGATATCCTGTAGTGGTGGTTTATGAGAGGCAAACTCTCTCAACTTTTGTTTATCTGGAAATTGTTTAATCCCTCCATCATATTTAAATGATAATCGTGCTGGAATCAATATTCTTGGTTCGAGGCCCTTCTGTTTCATTACGTTAAATATATCATGCCATTCTCTTCTTGCCTATAAGGTTTCTGTTGAAAAGTCTGATGATATTCTGATGGGTTTTCCTTTGTAGGTGATCTTTTTTCTCTCTCTAGCTGCCTTTAATACCCTGTCTTTATCTTTGATCTTTGCCATCTTAATTATTATGTGTCTTGGTGTTGTCTTCCTTGGGTCCCTTGTGTTGGGAGATCTATGAGCTTCGGTGGACTGCGAGACTACTTCCTTCCCCAGCGAGGGAAAGTTTTCAGCAATTATTTCTTCAAAGACACTTTCTATCCCGTTTTCTCTCTCTTCTTCCTCTGGTACTCCTATAATGCGAATATTGTTCCGTTTGGATTGGTCACACAGTTCTCTTAATATTCTTTCATTCCTAGAAATCCTTTTATCTCTCTCTGCCTCAGCTGCTCTGTACTCCTGTTCTCTGTTTTCTATTCCATTAACAGTCTCTTGCATCTCATCCATTCTGCTGTTAAGCCCATCGATCGCTTGTCTGATTTCTGTATTCTTTCCTCAGTTCCCTCACTTCTTCCCTCAGCTCTTGCACATTTCTCTGTAGGTCCATCAGCATGGTTATGACTTTTATTCTGAATTCTTTTTCAGGAAGGCTGTGCGTTTCCATCCCTTCAGACTCCCTCTCTGGGGTTGTCTGGTTGATTTTGGTCTGAACCATATTCCTCTGTCTTTTCATGGCTATATAATTGGTCCCTGATAGTTGCCACGTATGTCAGCTGGGCTCTTTAAGACTTTAAAAAGAGAAGAAAAAAAAGAGAAAAAAAAGAAAAAAAGAAAGAAAAAAAGAAAAAACCAAAACAAAACAAAACAAAAAAAACAAAAAATGCCCACCGGATGTAGATTCTGTGGGAATGCTGTAGGTGGCGCTATTGCCCCACTATTCCACAGCTGTGACTGTGCGGCTCCGCAGGGCCCTTTATCACTCTGGCAGGGGTGGGAACGAATAGGAGGCTGTTGATCTCAGTGAGAAGTGTAAGTATGGCTACGCTTCCTCAGTCGCCAGCTAAGGCGTCTGAAACTCCCCAGGACTCCCAGCCTGCTGGGCTGAGTGTGCTGGGGCGATCCGGCTCCTCCGCTGGGCTCCTGTCTCTTTAAGACTGCTGAAGAAAGCGCGCGCTTTTTTTTTTTTCCCTTCCCGGGAGCCGGCTGCAAGCACCCTGGCGTGTTCCCCGCTCAGATCCTGCCCCTCTGTCTCTCCAATCTCCGCTGCACTGCGCAATGTGGGTCAGCGCTCCCCGCGCAGATCACCGGGGCTGGCTACTTCGCGGGGTGCACTTCCACCCCCTCCCGGCTCTGAATCCTCTCCTCCCGCCGGTGCGCTGGGGTGGGGGAGGGCTCGGGTCCCGCCGGGTCGCGGCTCCGTATCTTACCCGCCTCTTGGGGTGCCGAGTCCTCTCGGGTGTAGCTGCACGCTGTGCGCTTTCCTGTGTATTCTCGTCTCTCTTTTAGGAATAGATGTATTTGCTGTGTTTTCGTAGATAAATATAGTGTTGGGAGGAGATTTCTGCCGCCCTGCTCACACCGCCATCTTCCCGGAAGTCCTGTCTGCCCATTTTCACTATTTTTAAGTGTGAAGTTCAATGGCACTAAGTATATTTTCATTGTTGTGCTATCATCATCACCATCCATTTCCAGAACCTACTTCACCTTTCAAACCTGAAAGTCGGGACCTATTAAACAGTAACTCCCCATGTTCTCATTCCTTCAGCCTCTGGCAGCCACCATCCTACTTTTTATCTCTGTGAATTTGACTACTCTGGGTGTCTCATATAAGTGGAACCATATGGGCTTATTTCACTGAGCATAGTGTCTTCAAGGGCCACCTAGACTGTAGCATGTGCCAGAATTTCCTTCCTTTTTAAGGCTGAATAATATTCCATTGTATGCATACACCCCATTTTGTATATCTTTTCATCCATTGATGAATATTTAGGCTGCTTCCATCATTTGGCTGTTGTGAATAATGTTGCAACAAACACGGGTGTCAAAGTATCTATTTGCATTCCTGCTTTCAAAATTTTGGGTGTATATTGGTCATACAGTTGTTCCATTTTTATGTTTAATTTTTATACATAAACATCATTTATGTATAAAACCATACTGTTTTCCACAGTGGCCACATTTTACATTCCCACCAGTCATGCACAAGGGTTCCAGTTTCTCCACATCCTCTCTAACACTTGCTTTTTTATGGTTTTTGATTGTAGCCCTCCTGATGGTGTGAGGTGATAGCTCGTTGTGGTTTTGGTTTGCCCTTCGCTAATGATTAGTGATTTGAGCATCTTTCCAGGTGCTTATTAGGCATCCATACATCTTCTTTGAAGAAATATCTATTCAGCTCCTTTGTCCATTTTGAGTCAGGCTGTAGTTTTGGTTGTTGTTGATAAGGCTTTTGCTCTTCCACCTCCTAACAGCCCTGTGAGGTAGGCCATTACTATTCCCACTTACAGGCAAGGAAACAGGCTCAGAGGTTAAGTAGCGTGCCCTAAATTACACAGCTGGGAAGTATTAAAACCAGGATTCAGATGTCTGGTGCTTGTTTTCACTAAACCACTTTGCCCGAGGACAGAGGGGCATCCTTTGTCTCAGGAGCAGCCCGGACAGGGGAGGGAAGAGGAGCTGAAAGGATGCCATCCTGTCTGTAATGTCATGTGCTCAACCGGCAGTCATGGGCGCCATTATTCAGGGCAGAAAATTGGAAATACCCCCACCAGCCAACACCACAGGAAGGTGATACCATCCATGGCTTTCTCTAATAACTCAACCCAGGAGCCCTTTGCTGAACCAGTCCAGGCCATATCTAAGGTAGCACTAGACATGCAGAATGGGAACAGGCTCTATTCTCTGCTTTGGAGGAGTGTTCAGTGTGGTGGGGGGTGACAGGCATGACACATCATAATAATGACTTTACCAAGAAATTTTTTATGAACGCAAAATGTTACCTATTGTATCACACAGAGTTCTCTTCTGATTCTGTTTCCACAGTGTATACCTGAGTTGAACTAGTTTCAGCACAGAGGGGAATTCAACGGAGGGGTATGGAGGGTGTCCCCCAGCTCTAAGGCAAGGGGTGCAGTCAGGCGTCAGGGTGAGGAAAGAAACAGGACCATCAACCAGGCCCCCAAATTAATATTATTATGGTCCTCCCACCCAAAGAGAAACAGTTTTCTATCTCTGTCGTGGGCCTGCAATTCCTGGAAAGAAGACATGTGTCCTGACTGGCTCTGGTCCCCGTTCCTTGCCATGGAGGCCAAGAGTGAAGGAACAGGTACCTGTGTTTATAAACGGGGATGGAGGAAGCTGAGGCAATTATTGGAAAAGAGTGCTTGGCAGACAATCTGCCTGGTCTCCCCCACACTGATCAATGTACAAGCGTGGTCACAGTGAGGTTTATTTGTAATATTGTGGGTTTTCCTTATTTTACTAAACACCATTTATGTATAGCAGTGATGAGACTCACGCATTTGTGACTCTACTATGGCCTTTGGTTGGTCACTTCTCTTACCTTGATGCATTTGGTCGGCTACAGCTGTCGTACTGTCACATAATAAACAGCTAAAAATCTTGATGGCCTATAAATAATATTTCTTTTTCTCGTGTTCACAGTACACAGGGGCCCTAGACTGGCAGGGAAGGCTCTGCCTCAGGCTGCTTTCCAGGCTCAGCTCTGCTCCACACGTCTCTTATTCTGGGATCGGTGGCCACCCAGGGCATGCTTTCTTCACAGTGGACGGCAGAAACTCACAAGGCAAGTGGAAGCACAAGATGCCTCTTCAGGCCTGAGCTCAGAACACTCACACAGTCTATTCTGCCACCATTCCATAGGCCAATGCACGTCACAAGACCAAGCCCAATCTCAGTAGAGTAAGGAAGTACAGCTTCGTGCCTGACATTGCTACTTGGAAATCTGAGACTTCCGAAAATTAGCATGTCCAAACCCAGATTCAGATCTGCTCCCCAAAACCTACTCCTCCTGCCATCTTCCTTGTGTCAGATCATGGCAATGGAATCCTTTAGGTGCCCAGACAAACACTTAAGTCGCTCTTGACTTCTTTCTTTCTCTCACAACCCTCATTCGTCAGAAAATCCCGTGGTCCTACCTCCCAGAGACACCTCGGGATCTGAGCCCTTCTCAGCCCACCCCCACTGCTGCCCTAACAGGAGCCGCTGCCGCCTCCCTTTTGATCACTGCGCATTCTGTTCTCGCTGCTTCGGCCCTATGCCATTTGGTCACCACCCCTCAACCATCTATTTCTGGACTTTTAGCTGAGAGAGAAGCAAACTCTCTTTTTTAAGCCAGAACCATTCTGGGGTTCTGTTACTCACAGCTGAATCTAATCCCAAGGCAATACCTCCCTTTGGCTGAGTTTCTCATTTTCATCCTCACAAAAGCCCTGTCAAGTGGATGTTAGGCACCTTCTTTTAGAGAACAGGAAAGGAGGCTCGGGGGTTTTAGGCAAGTGGCTTGAGGCCACCGGGCCAAAGCCAGGCCAAGGTGGGCACAGGCCCGGCTTGCCCTGACCCCTGGCCCTGCTCTGTCCACCAGCCTGGGCCACACCCAGGCCGACGTACCTGTGCACACTAACACCACACGGCCTTCCCAAGAGTCCTTCCTGCCTCCGGGGCCCAGAGGCATCAGATAAGCAGGAGAGGCCCCTGTGGGATCAGAGCTGTTGTAGGGTGACAACGGCCCCCGTTTGCCCTGGTTGGTCCCCATTTTAGCTCTGGAAGCCCCACATTCCTCATTCATGGGCAACCCCAGATTGGTGATTACTGCACAGCTGTGGTCCAGCCAGGGCCCCTCGCTGCCTCTGTGGACACCCAGACCTGAGCCATTATGACCTGTCGATTTCCAGGCCTCCGTTCCCTCCCTGTCCCTGAGCCCTGAGACTTTCTGAGCTGGACCCTTGGCTGTGAGCCCCTGGTGTGGTTAGGGACTGAGGTGGGGTTTATGGGATCAAGGAAATGAGGCTCCTCAATGCTGGCGAGGAATAACAGCCCAAATGGCATCTTGACTAGACCTTGCACCAGCCTCAGAAGCCAGCAGCCCCCCGACCTGTCTTCACCCTTCCTTATCCCCCGGCTCTCTCTCTGCACATCTGTGACCCCAAAAGAGAACAGTGTCCCAGCTTGCGGGGGTCTGAGGCAGTTAGGTTGACATGAGGGTGCCTACCCATCCCTGCCTCCATCCATGCACCCATCAGGCATGGCTGATCCCCGACTCAGCATACCACAAAGGGCTCTGCACTCAGAAGGACTCGCATCAAATCCTGGCTCTCCTGCCTTCTATCATGTGACCCCGGCCAGGGATTTCACCTTTTGAGCCTCAGTTTTCTCATCTGTAAAATGGGGATTATAGACCTACGACATAAGGCTGTAGCAGGAATTAATGAGCTAAGGTACTGCGAAGCTTGGCACAGGGCCTGGCACACCATTCACACTTGCTAAAGGTTGTCAGGGTTGCTGTTATTGCAGGCCCATGCCCCTGTGCCAGGCAGTCTTTGTGCTGGATACCAGGGACCCAGAGTTAAACCAGAAGCCATCTGGGGATTCCTCAAGGAATTCACAATCTAATGGTTAATGTGACACAAGACAATTTTCAAAAATAAAATAATTGTTCTAATGGAGTGAACAAGGTGCAGTGGGAGCGCCAAAGAGGAGCAGAGTCTCAATGTGCCCCATGGGGCAGTCAGGGAGGTCATCCTGGAAGAGGCAGCACTTGTGTGGAGGTTTGCAGAAGACAGATATTTGCCAGGCAGATCAAGGCAACAAAGGAGCCTCTTGCAACTCTGTGAGTCTAGGGTTCTCTAGTCATGTGATGGGAAGGGGTGGTTGGAATCTCAGCAGGGGCTCTAGAAGCTGCAGATCAGTCCCAGCACCCCACGTCCTCAGTGGAATGTCAGATCATCCTGCAGGACCAGTGGAGGTGCTCCTAGACCTGTCCTACTAACCTCCACCTATTACCCACTGGTATTGAAAGGGCTTTTTCTTAGAATTGTTATTCTGCTCATCCCCCACTCCTGTAAGCCAGGTGAAGCAGGCTTCAAGAGAACTGTTCAGGCAGCTTGACATTGTGCATCTAGACTTTTGGGGAACACAGGCCGGAACTGTTCTCATGCATTTAAAACCTAACAGTGCGGGGCCTGTGTGGCTGCAGAATGCAGCAGGCCACGGCCCTACTGGGAATGGCTTGCTGCAGGGCTGGAGCAGAGACAAAGAACACCAGATGGACAGATGAGAGCCTGCCCACCTAAGCTAGTGTCCTGCTGCCTGAGGAGCATTTGAGTGAGGTGAGGACATCCCAACAGAGGGGGAAAGTGCTGGAAACTGCTGGAGAAACTGCAAACCAGAGGAGGCCCTGTTTCTGTCAGGGGAAATCGAGGTGAGAGGTCCCCAGAAAAGGAGGTGCTCTGAAGAACCCCCAGGAGTATCCCATAAGTTAAAATCAACTTTGGACGCCTGCCATGTCCACAGGGTTCCCAGGCCAGGCTACAGCTGTGTCAGGCAAGGAGGGTTTTTTTCCTGTCCTCTCTCTCTCTCTCTGCGCTCCACCCTGGAGGGGCAGCCTAGCAGCCAGAGAGGGTCATGGAGGGGGAACAAGCAGGTTGTCAGTGCCTCTCCAGGTTTGCAGCCTGAAAGAAAGGTCTCATTCTAGACTGGAGAGAATTTGGAGTTTTAATATTACTTTGAACTGTTTTTAAAAAATAAAAGTGTGGTTGGTTTCAAACATATGACAACATTAGAAAGGTCAGAATAATAAACCCCCTCATACCCAATTATTCAGCTTCAACAACAATCAGGTCATTGCAATCTTGTTTCTCCTGAGCCCCTGGCCCACTTCCTCTAGTGTCATTTTGGATCAAATCTTCGAGAAAGAATAAAACAACTTCCCACTTGCCTCTGAAAAATGAAAAATTAAAAAATTAAGAGGCATCCTCTACTGTTTGATTAGGGCACTCAGTTTAGGAGGTAAACCTGAAATCTAAGCTGGCGGGACCAATTGAGTCATTCTGTAGGTAGAGTTCATATCTTCATATCTGCTTCTCTCATCACTGTGTTCCCACTACTCAGAACAGTGCTGGGCACACAGTAGGTGCTCCATAAATCATTCTGGAGCTTCTCTTCCACCTGCTCCTCTGTTGCTGTCCCCAGCAGTAGCCCTTCCCCTGGGTCTGAGACGGAGCCCAATAATTGTCATTTGTAACGAGCTCCCGTTGGGCATCAGCTGGGGCTGATACCCGGCTCCCGTCCAAGGCTGCAGGTGGGCCCTGCCACAGCGCCCTCACCCCGGAGCATCAGCCAAAGGCAGGGTCACTGCAGGGAGCGCAGGAGATGATGGGGTGAAGTGCCTAGTTCAGTGCTCTGTAATGTCAGTTGGCTGTTAAAATAAAAGCAGTGGTGAGGAGACACCCAGAGAAAAGTTTCAAGCAGGAGGGTGACATGGAAAGACATTCTGGGGACTTCACTTCACTGTGTGGAGGTGCAATAGAAGGGGTGAGGATGGAGGCAGCAAGACAGTGAGGAAGACGGGTACCACAGTCTGGGGAGAAGGCATGAAGTCTGAGCTGTCTGGGAAGGGAGCAATGAGGGGTGTGGGACACAGGGTGGCTGAGAAAATTTAGCAGCACAGCTCAGCTGCTGGAGGTCCAACCCCTCCTGCCTTTGAGCTCTGGGTCCCGAATATTCCAGATGAGGCTGTGTAAGGGTCCTCCTTGGACTGACTACCTGTGCAAAATACAAATGCAGGGCTCCATGTCCAAAAATTATTAAGAATTTCAAGATGGTGCCACCAGAGCATTAAACCAAGTTGCTTAGGACTGACAGATCGAGAAAGAAAAGAAATAGTACGCTAAGTTGAAGAATTTCAAATGAATAATGAGTATTTTTTTGGTATAAATGTGTCTGGTGCAGTATTTGCAACAATAAAAAAACAAATTCAGCTTTGACTGGGAGTCCTGTATCTTAGCCGGCAACCCCAACAGGTGGGTCCTGCTGTCTCTTCCATTACCTGGGACTCCTAGCAGGAGGGTTCTCAAACTTTGGCCTGACTCAGACTCACATACTGGGCTTGTTAAAGCACAGGTGGCTGGGCCCACACCCAGATTTCCTGATTCTTAAGTCTGATGTGGAGCCCAAGAATTTTAATTTCTAACAAGTTCCAAGGTGATGCTTATACTTTTCCTGGGGCCACATTCTGAGAACCACTATTCTAGGGAGTCTATTAGGCTAGTGAGGCCCGCTGCGGACACAGAAAAGCACAGTGATCCAACATGGCCACCAGAGGGCAGAAGCGTCCACTAGTCAGGCAGTGCCCACTGTTCTGGGGCTAAATTGACACGTTTGCTGAGCCTTTGCTTTGTGCCTGACCATGTCCAGGGCTCTGGCTGTGACTATAATATGGGTCAGACTCAGTGCTTGCTCTTGAGAAGCTCAGCGTCTGGAGAGGGAGACAGAGGGTTAACTGGCAATGACGATTGACGCTGAGATGGTGGGATATGTGAGGGGTGGGGAGTTGGGGTGGGGAAGCTAGGGGTAGTCAGGCAGGCTTCCAGGAGGAGCTTGTCCCCTGAACCACGAATAGGAATCGCCCACGTGGGAAGAAAGGAAGGAAGGGAATTCAGAGGAATCCATAAGCACAAGGGCCCACAGGCTGGGAATTGGCAGGTGGGCTCAAGCTGTAGTGCAGGCAGGGAAGAGAACTGGCTGGCCAGCACCTGGGGAGGCTGAGTGTGTCAGGGAGCCCTCAGAGGGTTCTGACTGGATGGTGTGTTAGAATGGTCCCCAGAAACTGCGTGGAAGAGGAGAGAGCAAAGGTAGGGAAGCTAGTAGGGAGGCTGGTGCAGTGGTCCAGGGAGGAGATGACAAGACAAGGCAAGAAAGGCGACAGTCTCTCATTCATTCATTCATTCACCCATTCATTGCCACAACTTCTCTGAGCTAAGCCTTCGGCTGGGTGCTGGGACTTGGTTATGATCAAGACAGACAGCTCCTGGCCTTCTCAGAGAGCTTACATGCTAACAGGAAAAGGCACCAGCCAATAGCCAGTGGCACAGTAAGCCAGCCAGTGACAGCTGTGGTCCCTGAGGGACCAGTACAGGGGATGCTAAGGAAGCCAAATGGCAGGGTCTGGGCATTGGTGGGGCATGGCAGGCATCTCCCAGGAGAGCCCCTGACCTGGGCATAGTGAGCACAGATGCCTCATTCAGCCAGGCCCTGGCGCCCTCCCCATCATGGCCCAGAGAGAACAATATGGTCATTGAAGGCTGTTACTACTGCTCGAGGTGCAAACTTTCCTGCCTCCATCCTCCCTCAGCCACACAATCCTGGCCTTTAGTGGAGAAGAAATAGCAGGATTATATACAGGTACTGGGACTGAGCCCACTCCCTGACCAGAGTCAGCCTGGCCCCCAGCCCTAGGTGAGCCCCCAGGCCACAACCTTCTTCAAATACCCAGGCTTCCAGTTCTAAGCATGTGAAGGGTCCACCAGCTGGAAGCAGGGGATGGAAGAGATGACCTTAAGTGCCAAGGGGATGCTCTGTAGGGGCTGTCATGGATGCTCAGGGTTCCTGAAGCATACCACATTCGTCCACAGAAGTGAGATTGACCCATGGATGAAGTTGATTAAAATCAAGCTAACCGGAACATTACTTTCTAGAAGAGTGGTCTTCTTGCTGTTCTGAGAACATGCTAAGTCCATTCTAGCCTTGGGGCCTTTGCACATGTAGTTCCCTCTGCTTAGGATGCCCTCCTCCACTCTGAGGCCTTCACAGGGTTGGCTTCTGTAGTGGACAGAAGAGTGGCTCCCCAAAATTGTCCATATCCTAATCCCTGGATAGGTTAACTGACATGGTAAAGGGGACTTTGCAGATGTGACTAAGTTAAGGATCTTGAGATGGGGAGATTACCTTGGTAGCCAATGTTATCACTAGGGTCCTTATAAGAGGAGGTGGGCAGGGGGGTGTTCTGAGTCAGAGAAAGAGAATATGATGACAGAGCAGAGGTCAGAGAGAGGGGGAAATATGAGATGCCACATTGCTGTTGCTGAAGATGGAAGAAGGGGCCACAAATAAGGAATGCAGGTGGCCTCTAGAAGCTGGAAAGGACAAGGAGACAGATTTGTCCCCACAGCCTCCAGAAGGAGCCCAGCCCTGCTAACCCATTTTAGTCTTCTGACTTCCAGAGCTATAAGAGAACAGTGTGTTGTTTTAAGCCACAAAGTTTATGGTAATTTGTACCACAGCGAAAGGCAACAACTACAGTGTATCATTCTGGTCTTAGGTGCCCTGTGTGAAGTAGTTGCCCCCCCACCTCCACCCACCTATTTCCATTTTGTCTTAGTCCTTACCATTATCTGAAATCATCATATCTGTTTCTTAGTTCATTGCCTGTCTCCCCCAGCCTGCGTGGTTGGCACCAGAGGCCTTGTTTTGTTCGTTCTTGTATCTCTGTGCCTAGAACAGCGCCTGTACATATTTGTTGCATGAAACAAAGAATGAGGAATAAATCAAAGACTTAACATGATCTCTCTTGTGTGCACACTGAGGGCAAGGGAAGGAAGCAGATTTGGCTGGCCGAGAGGGGGCTCCAGGACATGAAAAGACCAGGTGGGGGAGATGGTCACTTGCATGCCTGTGAGAGCTGACTGGCACCTACACAGAACTGGGCCTGCACTTCCCAGTTTACAGACTTTGCAGTGTTAAACTCAGCCCCTTTTTTTCTTTTGTCCCTCAGAACAACCTGGAGGACAGGCTGTTGAAAGGAACAGTTCTTCCCACTTAGCAGATGGGGGCGCGGAGGCTCTGGACAGGGATTTGAAAGTGGGTAGGCTTCTAGCTGCATCTCCAGCAAGAACTCCGTGCGGTCTTTCTCAATATGAGGCAGCCTCCTCCAGGAAGTCTCCCTCGCCCCCATCCCTGCATGGAATCAGGTACTTTTAGACTCCAGTAGTGTGTGCCTCGTCCCCTCTGTCACCCCCCCAAGCACCCTATGTGAGCCCAATTGCTTAAGTACAGGCAACAGATTTGGTTTGCTTCTATGTTCCCAGAACAGGCCCTGGGCTCAAAACAGTTGCTCAGGAAAAGTTGGTTTGGGGTGAAAATGAGTGGCTTGCTAGTGTCTGGAATTCTATGACAGCATGGTATCTTCTGTCTCCAGAAGGGCTTTGGTAAAACCCCTGTGGGGGTAAACCTGGTAAGAAGACCCCATCTCTGACAATGCTGGGTGGCAGCAGAGCCAACTCTGTGTACACCAGGAGTGCCCATCCCTCATACCCTGCCCCGGGACACCACGGCAGACCCCAGCCTCACTCCAGGTGTTAGGATAGACCTCTGGCAGGACACAGGGACAGGCCAGTGTTGTGGGTGCTGGTGGAGGCTGGGCGGGCACGCTGTTGGGACTTTGGCATCAAGGCAGCCTCATCTCTGCATTGTGCTGTCTGGGCCCCTAGCCTGGGCTGAGTTTTGTCTCTGGGCCAAGCTCTGTGCCAGGTGGTTCCTAGTCTCAGGAACTCAGTCTTGCCAATAACCAGGTTTCCTGCCTTGTTCCTGGGAGCAGGCATTACCTAGATTTGCAGCTGAGGCCCTTTCGGGCACTCAGCCCCACCCCTACCAGACTTCCAGGGCTAGGACCCTGTGTCTGGGAGCTTGAGGAAGCTGCCCATGGGTCCCAAGCCTCAGCCTATGCTGATCCCTTAGATCCCCAGTGTATCCTGGGACTCTGTTAGACCGGGCCACCACTCAGCCAGCTCCCCTTCTTCATTGCCCTAACTCTGGTGCCTGGATAGGGTTGACAAAGAATCGACTTGTAGACAGTGCCCAAAATGTGGGCAACTCTGAGTCCTGGGCATCAGTGATGCCAGCATGAGCCTCCTAGTGCCCTCAGGTATGGCCCAGTGCTGCAGGGGACAGAACCCTGAACCCCAACAAGGAAACCTGGCTTCAAATCCAGGCTCTATCATTCCTGGGCTGTTTGAGGATCAGTTTCTCATCTGTGAAGTGAAAATTAAAAAGCCTACCTCACAGCAGGGTTATGGGAGCTAATGGAGAATACAAGAGCTCCTGGCATACAATGGGCATCCCAAATGCTAGTTCCCTTCCTTCTGTGCCTGGCCTGAGTGCCCACACTAGTTGGCTGTGCCCCTGGCGACCCCTTTCCCATTCCAGCCCCCAACCCTGAGTTCTTTTCCACAACTCTCTGTCCTGGCTAAAGAGATGGGGAAACTAAGGCCCAGAGGGATCAGGGACTTGCCCACATAAAGAGTCAAAGGCTGAGCACAGACTGGAATGCAGGACCTGACTCAGCCTAAGCTTTCCCTCCCATTTCCCCATCTGGCCTGGAGAGCTGAGCCCTGAGCATCGGCTGTGGGCCCGTGCCCCACTTCAAACACACACACACACACACACACACACACACACACACACACACACACACCTGGAGAGCTGAGCCCTGAGCATCGGCTGTGGGCCCGTGCCCCACTTCAAACACACACACACACACACACACCTGGAGAGCTGAGCCCTGAGCATCGGCTGTGGGCTCGTGCCCCACTTCAAGCACGCAAGTGCACACACACACACACACACACACACACACACACACGCACACACACGGAGCTGAGGGCTCCGGGTGCTTCCATGAAAGCTGTATTTCCCTCCTGAGTCAGAGCACACCCAGAACGGCCCAGAGCCAGCCTGCCCTGAGAGCCAGGCCCCGCTCCCTGCTAGAACCTCTGGGCAGTGGCCAGCACAGCTGCATCCCCTCTGCAAGGCCTGCAATGATAGGCCCACGTTACATCAGCTCAGCCTGTCTCAGAGCGGCTCCTTCCCGCCAGCCAATGGGGCCTGGCCTAGTGTACAGATCCCGGCTCTGACCCACCCCATCCACCACCAAATCACCAAGGCAGCCTGGTCCTCCCTCAGCATTCTCAGTGAGGGAGGAGGGGACTCAGGGCACATCACATCCAGCGTGGCTTCCTCTCTCTGCCCCCAGTGCCTCGCCCCACCCTCCGTGGCCCTGCCAGCTCTGCTCTGATTCTCCTGCCTGGAGGGGGCAGAGGTGTCCTTACCCTCTGTACCTGCTTTTACCCACACCTTTCATCTCATGGCGTCCATCACTCTCCTGCGCCATGATGCCTAAATTGTCCTCTCCAGCCTGGCCTTCTCTCCCGAGTGCCAGACTCATGGATGCTACCTCCTCTTGGATGTCTGCACTCAACAGACAATGGCGCTCACCACCTTCTCCCAGAGTCTCCACCTCAGGAAGGAGACCATCTGCCACCGGTTCACCTATGCCAGACCCCTGAGAGCCCTCCTTATTCCCTCTGAGACCACTGGTGGTCCTCTCTGCCCCATGCCCTCCACCCAGGCCAGGCACTGGCATCTCCCTCAGGGCTACCGTGACATTCTCGTCTCTGGCCTCCTTCTGTCAGTCTCCATTCTGAGGCAGAGAACTCCTTTGAAACACCAATGTGATCTTGTTGCTTCCCTACTAAATTGCCTTCGGGGGCTCCAAGCTCGCTGGCCCCCAGGCTCCTTGAGACTAGCCTCAGCACCTTCTGCAGCTTTTACCCACACGCACTCCTGCCTCCCACATGGTGACCTTTGTCAGGACTCTTCCTTGCCAGCCCTGGCTGCTTCCTGTGAAATCCTGTCAGGATCTAGTTCATTTTATCCTGAGGCCTAAGTTAGCCAGCAGGCCTATGGAGGTAAAAAATATCAGGCCTAGACAGACGGCCTCCAGCCCCCGGCTCCCTCCTCCCCAGAGCTGCGGGAAGGGCCCCGAGCCGCCCTGGCCATCACAGGCTGTGCTCCCCCGGCGCCTCCTCATGCATGGCCTTCAGGCTTGCCTCGACCTCCCCCTGCATGGTTTTTTTTTCTATTCCCTTTATTGATTTTTAAAAACTGATCATAAAAGTAATATATGCTATTGAAAAAAACTCAGAGAAGCAGAGGAAAAAGAAAGGGAATATGTATTTCCATCTCCAAAAAGAAACAACATTAAACCATTTAAGAGTATGTCCCTCTGGCCTTTTCCTATGAATATCATCCACATCCAAATATATTTTTATTAATACATATTCTGAAAAAACAAACAGCAGAACTATTGTAAAAATTAAATGGAAATCACCAAATATGAAGAGTTGACTTTTCGGTAAAATGAAAACATCCTTCTACACATTTGTGTCTCTCCACATAGAATTTTCATAAACATGCTGTTTTATAAACTGCTCTGCTCTTTATCCACCATCGAGCTCTCTTTCTCTGCGTGAGGATTAGTGCAACTTCCCCCTTTTTGATGCCTGCCAATAATCTATCCTTATTGACATTATCTCCAATTTTTGGCCCTTACAAAGGAGGCAGTAATGAACATCCTGCACATGTACCTATGCTCATATTTTCAAAAGTCATTTCCTTAGGCTAAATTCCTAAAAATTGATTTTTTTCCCCAAAGAATACAAATAATTTTAAATTTAAACAAGGTATGACTAGGTAATACACTCATATGCGTCCCAAAATTCATAAAGGATGAAAGATAAGCCTCAGTCCTCCCCGTCTCCCTCCCCCCAGTCTCCCTCCTGCCCACGGTGCCGGCTCCAGTCCCCCCCACCGCTCCCCCCTTCCCCTCCTCCCCCCTTCCCCCCGCTCCCCCCCCCTCCCACCGCAGGGGAGTCTGGGCCAACATGAGCAGTGACAGCGCACCTCACACATTCATCTTCACTTTGCTCCACTGGAAGACAGAATCAACATCAGCACAGGGACCTTCCCTCCTTTTTGTTTCTCCCGGCTTCTTGGGGTTCCCACTCCCTGTTGGATGGATGGTTAGGTCATTTCCAATTTTTGCTAAGAACAACTTCACAGGGAATTAATCAGTAATACTTCTTTAAAGCTCCCAGTGCAAACGGCCTTCTAGAAAGAGTGTGCCAACTTCTCCTCCTGCCAGCAATGCAGATGAACTATTCTTCCTATTTAAAATGAAATCCCTTAGATCCTTCCGGATCCTGCTCAAATCCCCATGTTATATATGAGGAAACTGAGGCACAGCATGGTGCAGTGACTTTCCAATGAGTGGTGGCACCCGGACTTCCTGACTCCCAGACTGGGTTCTTCCCCCTCTGCCAGGCCACCTTCCTCTGCCTGTGCCTCTCCAGGGAAGTCCCCACTCAGGTCACAGCCCTTTGCTGTCCTCATGTATATGTGCAAGGCCAGGGGTGAGTGGAACCCACAGGACAGCGCACAGAGGACAGAACAGGAATGAGGATAGGTGGCTTCTTAAGGTTAGGAAGGATTTGACTAGGTGATGAGGAAGTGACCAAAATGTAGAGTGGAGGTCCTAATGTCATTTGCAATTCTCAAATTGCTGTCCAGTTTGTTGTTTCATCTGTGCTTCTTATCATCCTCCAGATTATCATTCCTATTTTACAAAGAGAGGAACTAGATCATGGGCACATAGCTAAAACGTAGCAGAGCTGGACAGGATCCCAGCCCTGCACACCAGGCTTCCTGCACTCCAGGACACTGGGAAGGCTGTGCTGGGCTAAAACAGATCAGGACTGGGGTTGGGGTATCTGGTGGTCGGAGCTCAGGGGTCCCTTTTCTGATGTCAGAGATACCAAGACAGAGTGGGCAGCCCTCTGGCTGACTTGGACATCACTATTATTACAATTGTTGGTGTCACCTGGGGAAGGGGAAAAGAGTGGGGTGTCCTTTCCCTTCCCCTTGAGTTTGTGTGTGTGTACAAGCACCTGTTAGGCATGTGTGCCACACATGGTGCATTTGTGTTGCTAGAGTTATGCAGAAGTGTGTTCGTGGGTTGCCCAAAGGGGCTGGAGTGGGTGGGTGAACACGTGTCTGCAATGTCATGTGTCAAAGGGAATACCTCTCCCAGCTTGTGTCAGGTGTGTGGGTGAAGGTGCAGGAGCTTCATGTGGCCTTCCTCAGCACAGGAAGGATTGGGGTGGGGGGCGGGGTGTTGGGGAAGGGGCAGATCTGCTCTGGGAGGAGGAGAGAAGAGTGATGTGTACCCCGACCCTCACACTGGCCTCCCACCCTCCAACGTGGCAGCCTGCAGGACAGCCCTTTCAGTCAGAGGGCCCCACACTCCAGAAGAGAGAATCAGAGATTGCAGGAATTGCATTTCCCTGACTCATGCTTTGGGCTGCCAGCATATTCTTGGTTCCTGGACGGAATCTCAGAGGAGAGCTGCCTGTGGCTGCGCTGGCCCCCGAGGGAGAAGGTCTGCCACGGACTGGTTATCAGAGACTTTCTGGGCCCCAGCTTTATCCCATGTGAAAAATGAGAAAGGATTACACTTCCTTCCAATTACTGTCCTTTAATTAAAAGTGAGATACTGTTTCTGGTGCCTAAACACCAGCACAAGTCCCGGCCACAGCCCCATAAATGTCACTTCCCTCTCCACTCCCTTACCTTCCCAAGGACAAAAGGACCTAGTTCAAATCCCAGTTCTGACTGCTTTGCTTTATGCCCTTGAACATACTGCTCAGCCTCCCTGAGCCTCAGTTTCCTCATGTTCAAAATGGGGACATTCTCACTTAAACTGAAAGTATTAAATATGACAATATGAACATTATCATATTATTACTTAAATCACTGGGCACTTAACATGTTAGTTTTTATCCTGGGATTCTATAGGGTGAGGACTGCATGAATCTAGCCACTGGAGCCAAAGACAGCTGATTCTGCAGTACCTTGGAGAACTGGGCCTGCCTACCTGTCGGGGTCAGTTAGAAGATGGTGTGGGGCAAAGAGGGCAGGGGTCCAGGGCCTTGGCTGTGGCTCAGCTCTTCCTATGCCTTGCTGTGCTATGCCTTGGGCAAATTCCTGCTGCTCTCTGGGCCTCAGTTTTCCTCTCTGTACATTGTGGATCCAGTGAGACTTGATTTTCTCTTTCCTGCTGCCCACACTTCTTGGGACCTAGAGGATTTCCAGCTGAGCCCCTGTAGGAGGTGGGAGTGGGGGACAGGAACAGTTCCTGCAGGGCCCAGAGGCACTGGAGGAATCCAGACATGAAATGTTAGAGAGTTTTTCTGTATTTCAGACTCTTTCCCCTCTTTTAGAAAGAGCACTTCTTCCAGAAAGTGCAGCCTGGTAGTATGGGGGAAGGGCTGCAGCCAGCAGGGCCTGGGGTGGGTGCAGAGCTAAGAATAATGTGGCAACGGCTCTTGAAATTTTTTTGCTGATCTTGGAAATTTAAAGGAGACATTGCCTTTTTTTCTTCAGGGAAGTTGTACTTACAGCCACACTTCCCATCACTCACTCATTGCTATGCTTGCCAAGCTTATTCTGGGCATGCCCTGTACTAGGGACTCAGAGTGAGGAGGAGAAGGCCCTGCCTGTCCAAAGTCTCCAGTGACATTCAGTGACAATACAGGGTGATGATACACAGAGATAATGCAGCACAATGCCGCGAAGGAGGCTCTGACCCAGCCTGAGCTACAGCAGCCTGGTGAGGCTAGTGAGGGTCTTCAGACCCAGCCGCTCCATGGGCTTCAGTTCCCCTATCTGTGAATGGAAGGCAAAGATCCTCACTACACTGATCTTCTAGGATTCTGCCTTTATCTATTAGCATAAGCCTCTGGTTATCTGCCCCAGCAGGGTGGTCAGAGAGCCCTCAGAGGTCAGTGAGCCCTCAACTCACCCCTAGAGTGTTGGTGAAGCTTCAGAGAGCTAAGAGTTGGACAAGTGTAGAAGAAAGGAAATCTGTGGGATTTTGACATCTGGACCTGGTGGAAACCAAGACAAACTCTCCTTTATTCTGCCAGCTTGATGGACCCTTAGCTCACTGGCCAATTACCATTTGAGGGCCAAGCTGGGGGTGGGAAGTGGAGGGTGGGGTCTGGCCTGGGATCCAGGAGGTTTCCTTAGATAGCAAGGACTTATCCTTAAACGCAACATACAACTGAGGCAGGCAAAGCCCTTGAAAACCAGGACAGCCTCCCCAAAGAGTTGGACAATGACACCACCTTAAAGCTGGAATATTTTGTGAGTAATCAGTCCTGTCCTAGGAAAGAATGCTGGGTTGCCTTGGAGGGAGGTCCTTGGAGGGAGGGCACCTTCCTGAAGGTGTCCAGGTGCTTGCCTTTATGGGGTACTGGAGAAAGGACTTCTGCCTTGGCTGTAGACAGGAATCCATGACCTCTGAGATGCCTTGCAGCCCAGAGCCTTTAATATTTTTATTCTAAGATTCTTTGACTCTGGGATTGAACATTCTAAGATTCCTTAGATGAATTCAAAGATTCCACGGGGCTTCAAATAAGATACCATATTCTGTGATAAACATTAAGGATTCAAGTATTTTCCTGTTCTTTGACCGTGATTCAGAATCGGAAGCGCTTGGGATCTAAGATATCCCACAGTCCTTGCATCCAGAGAACAAAGACGTTGTCCTGTTCTCAGCTTGAGTCTTCAGCACCTAGAACAGAAATGAGTACCCCAGCCCAGTGCAGAGATCAGCCGGTATCAGTTGTGGGAGGGGCGGGTACAGGAGTTGATAGGGAGACCTGGAGCCTGTGGGAGGGGACCCAGAGAGGGAGCGGGGCAGGGATGACCTAGGCGAGGGAGAGAGAAAGATTGGGGGCACAGACAGACAGGGGAAGGGGGAAGGAAGCAAGGAATGACGTAGCACCGCATTTCACAGCCGGAGGAACTGAGACCCAGAAAAGGAAAGTAACTTGCTTAAGGCAACACAGCATATTACTTCGTGGACAGAGATTTCCTTCCTGTGCAATCCTCCCAGCCCAGCCAGACTACTTGACGTCCCCAGTGTCTCTGCCTCTAGCTGCTCCCTGATTCTCTGGAGTGAGGGTCAAGTACTGGGTCTGGTCTGACCCGTCTCCCCCTCAGGGCGGTTGCTGAGGCAGAGCTCCACCAAGGTGTTCAGTATAAACTGCAGGTGGAGAAGGGCGCTGCCTCCCAACCTCCAGCTACCTTCCCCGAGATAAAGGAGGGGGGCCCTGACTGCCGAGAGGCAGCGTGGGGGAGCTGGGTTAAGTGTCAGCTCTGAGACGGTGTGCGGAGTGGGTGCTGGAAGGAATGAGTGATCAGGGCTGGCCGTGCTGAGAGCCTGTGGGGGAGGCTCCTCTCTGGGGAGCTGGATCCTGGCACACCGAGGCCCCTCCAGCTCAGTGGTCGGGAGCCCCCGCCCCTTCCGTAACCACGAGGGGCCGGTGTCTCCGCCGAGTCGAAGGATGCCGGCGCTCCGCAGGTCGGGCGGCCTGGGCGCCCGGTCTCGCGACGGGGGCTCCACGGGCCCCGCCGCCCCGTCGGATGATGGGGGCAGTAGGACCCAGGGGCCCGGAGAGCGCCCGCAGAGGGAGGGGCGGGAGCCGGGGTGGTAAGAGGGAGGTCTTTGGCTTTTTTTGGCGGAGCCTGGGCGCCCTCCGGAAACTTTTCCAACTTTCCAGAAGTTTCTCCGGACGGGCGGGGGTGGGGACGCCATATATAGATCTCGGGAGCAGGAAAGCGGCAGGGAGTGGAATACGTCCGCGGCTCGCGGGAGTGACTCCGGTCCCCAGCCCGGCCCAGGTGAGGGCGGTGGCCGGCCTGGGTGCAGAGGGCGCGGCCTCGGGGCAGCTGGGGGCGCCCCTTGGGTGCTCAAGGGAGTGAGAGGGGCGGGCGGCTCCCGGGAGGGGTTGGGGGCCAACCCAGAGCCCGCAAGCTGGATTCCCTGCCCCTTTGGGGGCAGCTGGAGGGGCTAGGTGGCGATGGAGGAGCGAACCTGAGCGCTCGGGCAGAGGTCAGAGCTGGGATGGGGAGTCGGGGCATTCGGGATCCGGGTGCAGGGTTCCCCAGAGCCTGGCCAGGGGTGGTGATGGCAGAGGAACCAGTGGGGCGGGTGGGGGGGGCGGGATGCTGAGACGCGCCTCTCTGCAGGACAAGGAGGAAGGGAATGGGGTCTGAGGAGGGCCCCTTCCAGAAGGGATTGGTGGACCAGCCTCCCTGCAGGCTTGCTGGGAGGCATCTGAGCCCTTCTGAAGATAAGGTGGTAGGAGAGGAAGTGAAACAGTCTTAGGTTGTCCTGGGCTTGGCCCTTGGGGTCTCCATGGTTTGGAAGGAGTCACGAATGGTGTGGGTCCACTTCTTGTCAGTAGCATGCATGCCTAGGTGATGGCTGCTAAAGGAGGGACTCGACTAGCACTAGTCTCCCACACCGCCCTCCAGAAGGGGGTGAGGGGTCAGCAGGGTGTGCATGCACCACTGGAGGGAGTGTGGGAGCTGGCTGGAAGGCTTTGGATCATCCACTCTAATTCTGTCCAGTCCGCTGCCACCCGCTTCCTGGATAACTGCAGGGTTAAGGCTACTGCTCCAGGGGCCGGGCTTCCCTGCCCCCAGCTTAGGGACATTCCTGAGGCGGCAGGAGTGGAGGAAGGATGAAACCGCGTCCAGCCTGGCCAGAGGGCCTGGCCCCTCCTCTTCCGGGTTTCCGGCCTGTCCCTCTGGACTGCATGGCCCGGATGGAGGCCCGTGGAGAATGAGGGGCCTTTGGTTCCTTGGAAGTCCCTGGCTGGGACCACACCCTCCCGTCCTCCGATGGTTTCATCAACCCATCCCCCTTCCTGAGGCCTCCGGATCCCTCCTTTTGTCTCTGGTCACCAGGATTCCCAGCAGAAATGTTTTTACCGGCTTTGTAAGAAGACACCACATCCAGCCCTCAGGAGGGGCTTTGGGGGGATGGAGCCCCGTGCTGGAAGGCCTGACTCCCACTGATCTCTGTAGGATCTGGGGTGGCTCCCTGCCCTCTCTTGCCCCAGTCACTCCCACTGTACAGTGAGGTGAATGACCTCCAGGGTCCCTGTAGATCTGGGCCTGCTTACGCCTTGCCTGGTGCCAGAGGCAGTGTACTTGGGGTCCTTGGGGGCTGGGCCTTCTGGCCCTCCTCACCACCCCATCCTCCTCACTCTTCTGTTTTCTTTCAGAATGAAAAAGGCAGGCATTGACCTCCCTCTGAGGCAGTTTCAAGGTACTTTAGACCCCCTCAAGTATTTGAGACCCTCTCTGTTGGCCCCCCAGCATCTGCTTCCCTTCCCTCTTTCTTACAAAAACCCAGAATCTAGTCTTCACTCAGTCCAGATAGCCGTGGGCCCAGCCCTCAGCTCTCTGATCGTGTATTTTTTGGGGGGACTGTAAATCCTCTAACCTTGGCCTAAGGGCTGGGATTTCTTTGTGACAACTTGGGCTGGGCTGTGGGAGGCTGGCTGGCTTGCTTGCAGTGACTTGCCTTCCACTGTTAACTGCTGCTGGGTTAACTGGGCAGCCCTTCTCCTCAGCCTGCATCTCCCTGCTGAGATTGATGTGCTCGGTCATACCCCCTGGGATCTGCTTCTCTTGCTGGAAGCCCCCTCTGCCGGAGGCAGGTGGAGATGATTCAGTTTCCAGCCTGCCACGTCACCCAGAGCAGGAGCGCAGCTGCGTGGCTGCCTGAGATCCCAAACTAGTCTTTTGAAGCCTCATGAAAAGCCCCTCCCAGCCATTTGAGGTGCTGGTTGGCTGGGGGTGGGGGCTGACGTGGCAGGGCTGTGAGCTGGGCTCCTTGACTGTCTCCCAAGGGGGTGCCGGTGGCCTCTGTGGGGTCTAAGTGCTGGCATCAGCAGCTGTCTGGAATAAGGTGACCCTTAAATGGGGTGGCCATGTGCCTGTTGTCCTGGTGTAATTATTAATAGTGCCTCATTTTAACCTCTTAAGTGTCCTTCTTTGTGCAATAATTATATGGTCACTCTGCTTTGAGGCTGCAGGCCTGGTGGGAAGGAGCTTGGGCTGTGAGGGAGGTGGCTTGAGCCCTGAGATATCCCCTCCCCAATCTGTGTTTGAGGGTGCCACTCTCTTGCCTCTGCAGTCTGTATTCTAGGGTTCAGGTCTCTCTTGTACCTTCCCAGGCAGTGTGGATCTCAGTGGCCTGCCATCTTCCTCCCACCTCTCTCCCCATGACCCTTGGCTTCTCTTTGCCTGGCACCTTCAAAGAGAGGTGGCAGCCCAGGGAGGGGGGAACCTGCCTAGGTTCACAGGATGGCTGTAGCAGTAAAATCTTCCCAGAAACTTCTGCAGGCAGCAGGGCAAAGACCTGAGAGTCTTCCACCAGATTCTGAATCATCAGTCCTCCTTGAGGAGGACCATGAGATGGGATCTGCCAGAGCAGTGAGATCCCAGCTTCCACCAGGGCTCCTTCCAACCCATCCTTTTGCCGTGTCATCTCCTCTTCCATCTGCTGCGTGACAGAGGGGAAATGACCTGAAGGGGGGAGAATAATCCCATATGGAGACACTGTTCTTACTGAAGACCACAGAGAGGGGAGTGAGGCTTGTCCTAGGGCCTGCTGCTGCTGCGGTTTGTGGAGGGGCCTGGGGGCAACCCAGAAGCCACAGGGTAGATGGCCTGTGTAGCAAAGGCCATCAGATTGGAGGGCAGGATGGACTCTGAGGGGGCCCCAGCTTCCTGGGGGGCTGAACACACATCTGGCCTGTCTCTGATGAAGGGGAGGTGGTGTTACTGCTCCACTGAGCTGTGACTTATACTCCGTCTCCCAATATCCTTCCTGTCAGGAAACCTTACACACCCCGCTCCCCCAGCTTTTTTTTTTTTTTTTTTGGCCTGGGGATTTCCCATCTGCTGGAAACCTTACACACACACACACACACACACACCCTTTTTTGTCCTGGGGATCCCATCTGCACACACACACACACACACACACACCCTTTTTTGTCCTGGGGATCCCATCTGCTCCTCCCTGCCAAGATAGAGGCCTCGTGCATGGAGACCTAGACCCTTAAAACTTGGAAAATGGAGACTGAGTCTCACAGAGGGTGGATGCGCACACACACTCTCTCTGTTTCTCTCAAGGTCACCCTTGGAGCAGCAGAGCATCTGGGCTCTCCCATTTAATGAGTGACCCAACCAGTGACTCATTAACATCCCATGGCAGAATGAAAGGCACAGGGGGAGGTGCAGGCGTATAGCTCTGTACCACGTGAAATCCTTTGCCTGGGCACCTGGGCTTCATGCAGACGCCCATCTGCCACATTTTCCCACTGGAAAAGGGCTCCAGGGTTGTATGAGATCAGAGCTAACCTTTAAACAAACTGTGGACTCCAGTCTGGCTAAGTGGCTCTGGTGTCTGTTCATTCAGGAATAGCTGAGGCCTGTTGTATGCTAGGCACTGGGGGATATGGAGGGAAACCAGGCTAGCTAGGTTTCCTGCCCTCCTAGAGATCACAGACTAGTTTTTAGGGATGGAAATACTACATCATAAACATAAGTCTAAGTATTACAAATTCAGTACAAGAAATCCACCCTATTGATTATCCTGGTGACTTGCCAGGAACACTGCTTTGAAAACGGTGGTCAAAGAGGGCCTCAAGAGTGGGCACACTGAGAGCCCCCCCGCCACTGCCATCCCAGTGTAGGCAGCCCTGAGTTAGGTTTGGGCTCTCCAGGAGCCCGGGCTGTCTCACTCCCATCTCCAGGGAACTTGGTGGCAGCCAGGAGGTGGGGTTGCCTGTTGGGGAGGAATGCCAAGGGCTTCAGGGCCTCCTCTCTCTGCAGGCCTCACAGGTCCCACGTGGTGCACATGACTCACCTCCCAGCCATGCACTCCCTCCTGCCCATCAGCACCTTCTGCCTGCTGGCCCTGGCTCTGGCCGCTGAGGTGAAGAAACCCTCAGCTGCAGTGGCTCCTGGCACGGTGGAGAAGCTGAGCTCCAAGGCGGCCACACTGGCTGAGCGCAGCGCTGGCCTGGCCTTCAACCTGTACCAGGCCATGGCTAAGGACCAGGCGGTGGAGAACATCCTGCTGTCACCTGTGGTGGTGGCCTCATCGCTGGGGCTCGTGTCGCTGGGTGGCAAGGCAGCCACTGCTTCGCAGGCCAAGGCGGTGCTGAGCGCGGAGCAGCTGCGGGACGAGGAGGTGCATGCTGGCCTGGGGGAGCTGCTGCGCTCCCTCAGCAACAGCACGGCGCGCAATGTGACCTGGAAGCTGGGCAGCCGCCTGTACGGGCCCAGCTCAGTGAGCTTTGCCGATGACTTCGTGCGCAGCAGCAAGCAGCACTATAACTGCGAGCACTCCAAGATCAACTTCCGCGACAAGCGCAGCGCCCTGCAGTCCATCAACGAGTGGGCCTCGCAGACCACCGACGGCAAGCTGCCCGAGGTCACCAAGGACGTGGAGCGCACGGACGGAGCACTGCTCGTCAACGCCATGTTCTTCAAGCGTGAGTTTTGGGGAGCCATAGACCCCTCAGCAAGTGGGGTGGGAAATTCAGCCCATAGCACCTGTTGCATAAATGCTTGACGGGTGCCAGAGCAGAGGGTGGACATGGGAGTGGCTGAGCTGCGGGTCCTTCTGAAGGGACTTTCTGTCACGTGGGGAGAGCCGGGCCCTGGCTGTAGAGAGCCATACCTTCAGGCGGCATGTCCTGGGGCCAGGACCCAACCCCCAAGGCAGGGAGCACGTACTCTGTGGCGTGGGTGCTCAGCAGCGAGATGGACTGCTGCTGAGCCCCAAAGACTGGGACAAAGGCCTGTGGTTGGGACAGATCCAGGGCACGTGGCGGGATGGGGGGAGGGGTGGTGGTGTCTGGGGTGGTGGCATCTATTTCTGACCTTGTGTTCTACTTCACGGCACAGCACACTGGGACGAGAAATTCCATCACAAGAT